>JACCIV010034895.1:0-11648 GCA_015832515.1 Boechera retrofracta
ATGGTGTCGGTTCCCTGCAATCGAAGATTGACTCTTGTACTTCTTCTGCTTCGTCTTCATCTCAATCCCGCCAGGATTCGGAAGCTCTTCAGACTATTATCCAGTCCCAGGCGAAAATTATCGAAGCTCAGAGTCAGCAAATGTCCAAGTTTGGTAAGATTTTTGACTATTTGGGCACCAAGGATCCAGATTTGGCACAGCTTCTTCAGAACGAGTTCGGAGATGATCCCGGTTCTGGTAGCGGAACCGGAACCGGGACAGGAACCGGTACGGGAACCGGGACCGGGCCATCAGAATCGTTTTAGTTTTTTTTTGTATTACAAACAAATATTATATTTTAATTTAATTAGATTTTATTATTTAATTTAACTAAATTAAATTATAATCTTAATTTTAATATAAATCGAAATTATATTAAATTTAAAATAAGAATTCCATCGCAAGTCCCTCGAAGTCGCCTTAGAGTCGCAAAGCCATCGCAATAGTGCGATGGATTTGCGATGTATGTTTGCGATGACAATTGTAACTCGCTTCTCCGTCGCTGCTGTGCGACGGATTTGCGAGGTTATTTGCGAGGGATTAGCTACTATATCTTTTCCTCGCAAATGTTGCGACGAATCTGCGATGATTTTCGATTTGCGACGCGCGATTAGCGACGATTTTATGTGCGTCGCAGTTCCGTCGCAGATAGCTATCTGCGACGGATTTGCGACGGATATTTCCATCGCAAAGCCTTCATTTTCTTGTAGTGTGGTAATATATACCTAAACCTTTAGGGACGACGATCTATTTTCCCACGAACAGTAGCCATATCACGACAGATCTCCATGAAACTATGACCTCATTCTATTTCCCCACGAATAAATACTTATAAACCTTAATCCCCACAAATCGATAGTTCTCATATATTTCTCCATAATTCTGGATTTATTCGGTTTTTGAACTAAACCCGATAGAAAACTAGTCCAACCCAAACCATGATCATTGGAACCCAAACCTTAACCGAATTTACCCATACTCGAAATTCCAACTCTCCGGCGATTATCTAACTCTTTCCGTTACAGATTTCGGCGCAACCGGCGATGGTATCAACTACGACTCTTCTACGATTCAGTCAATCATCGATGCTTGCAATCGTCACTACAAATCGTCTTCCTCCATCTGCCGCGTCGTTTTCCCTTCCGGCACCTATTTGACCGCCAAGCTCTATCTCTGATCTGGTGTTGTTCTCGATGTGACGGAGAACGCCATGCTTCTTGGTGGATCGAGAATCGAGGATTATTATTCGGCGGAGTCTTCGTCAGATTGGTACGTTGTTGTGGCAAACAACGCGACTGACGTTGGAATTACCGGCGGAGGAGCGATTGATGGCCAGGGATCCAAGTTTGTGGTGAGCTGGAATCAGACCGGAGCTTGCTTAGGTGATGAGTGTAGACCTAGGCTTGTTGGATTCGTTGATTCTAGAAAGTTGAGATCTGGAACATCACATTACGAGAGCCTGCGTATTGGTGGTTAGTTATAAATTCTGCTTTTCACAAGAATTCTGCGTATTGATGGAGTAATTACATTGCAGAGCTTGTGGTTATAGACCTGGATGTCAAGGTCTCGCAAACATTTGAGTTTGATTACGTCGTCCCTAACTGTCTCCTTCGTCTGCCGTGGTGGAGACTTAAACGATGGAAGAGAATTTTTCAATCAATTTGTTAGATAGTTCATACAAATTTTGATTTGGGGATTAAATTGTCGAAGAGGAATTGCAAAATAATTATTCAAGGAAAGACATTTCAATTTCTGAATTCTTCAAAATCGAAAAGCTTCGGTTAGTTTCTCATGGTGTAATTGCTATTTTTCTTGCAGATTTATCTGAATCTTCAAGCGCATGTGAACGCAATAGTCGGAAGCGGTGTGAAGAACTCATCTGCGTTTCTTAATAAGAAGAGGAAGAAGAAGAATTATCGGGTTATGTTAGTCGGTTTTATGTTAGTCTCGTTTTAATATTGGTTATGGTTTGGGTTGGACTGGTTTTCTATCGGGTTTAGTTCGAAAACCGAATAAACCCAGAATTATGGGAAAATAGATGAGAACTATCGATTTGTGGGGATTAAAGTTTATAAGTATCTATTCGTGGGGAAATAGAACGAGGTCATAGTTTCATGGAGATCTGTCGTGATATAGCTACTGTTCGTGGATAAATAGATCGTCGTCCCAAACCTTTAACTATTGAACCAAAGTAACTGGTTCCTAAAATTACACTAATTGCGCCATATATATTCAAGCAAACATATTTTTTTGTTAACTTTCTTTTTTTTTGTCTCTTCAAATAATATATCGGAGATGCATGACATAAACAAAGTCAGCTTTCTCTTAAATGATTTCATTCGATTTATTATGATGATAATTTATGTATGACACATGAATTTAGTTACAGACCCATTTATATAATATCAGAACGAATCAAATATTAAAATATCTCACGATGGATACAATCTATTACCATGCCAAGTTCCTTATGGTGGATACTTGTTTCTAATATCTTACGAAATAGAACATCCGTTAGGATTTGCGTCACTATACATCATATATTTAGCCATCTCATTTTCATCATCACTATCTGGTGGTTGGACAGGCATATCTCTATTCAGATCAGTTTCTTCTTTTTTCTCTGCTGAGATTTTGGATTCTTCATCCTTCTTTTTGTGGATCTTTTTCTTGAGCTTTTTCAACAATTTTTCTTGATCAAAATTACCCGTCACCACAACCTTTTGGTTTTCAATATCTACTACACATGTATTAACCCCTAATCATACAGAATTCAAAAAGAAATTATTATGATGTAAAATAATACGTTTTTATCAAATCTATATTTCTAAAATGGTGAATAAAAATATATATGACATACCTTCGAATTTGGAAATAACTTTTCCGATGTATACCTCGTAATTGTCACATAGAAATGGTATCTTGAACTCGACTTCCATTACACTACAAAATATTGTAAGGAGTTAAGATGCATGTAGTATCTTAACAAGCAATACAACTTTTCTTGCCACTTTAACAACTAATGAAAAATTAGAACTATTAGATGATAATCTACCTCGTCTCAGGTTTATCATCACTTTCCTTATTTTCAGGAATTTCTTGTTTTTTCTGGACTAAGGAAGATTTTTCATTCTTCTCTAGAACTATTTCATGTCCATCATCGGTATGGACTATATCAGATTCATCATCTTCCTTCTGAAATACATCGGATTTCTTAGTCATCACCAAAATTTCTGCATTTTTACCAGTTTTTTTCTTGATAATCTTCAGCACTCTTTCCAAATCAAAATTACCAGCGACCATAACTTTTTGATTACGCATATCCGTTATACATTCTTGAACTCCTAATAAAAAATATTAATTAAAAAAGATTATTATAACATATATACTGTATCGTCATCAAATAATTATATTTATACTGTGAATAAAAATATTTTATATTCTTGCCTTCTAATTTGCTAACAACTTTTCTGATTTTTTTTGCGCAATTTTTACAATGCATCCCAATCTTCAACTCAACATCCGTAGTAACACTAAACAAGCAAAAAAATGTAGCATCGTAAGAAAAAGATAAAACATAAAACTTTTATTCAAATTACATAGATATAAATATTATTCACTCTACTCGTAAGGGATGCTTCTTCGTGACCGATTCCACCACCAACCCATCACAATCAAGTTCTAAATAATAAACACTAGTTTAACAGTCTTCTCACCGTAAGAGATATATTATGAAACTTAGCACTTTTCAAATATAATATCGAAGAAAAGAGAATGTTAGACAGATAATTAAAATTATCACTCAATTTATAAAAATATATGACTTATATAGACAACATTTGCACATAGAGAAAATTCTTAATACAGATGTTAAAAAGTAAAAATGAAGGAAGTTAATTAATCAATATCTTATCTTTATATTTAATGTATCCAACTCTTGTATTATAAATTAAGAAAATTATTGTTGTTTCTTTCTTAAGTTTGACTTTCTTTTAACTAATTTTCAATTTTTAGAAAATAAAATCTCAGAGTTTTCTTTATTTTGTTTTATTTTCTAAATATATACTATTATATATATATATATATATTAAAGTTCTAAAGTAGTTCTTAAGGCAAAAAGGTTGTTCTTCTTAATTTAACAATATATTAGCTTATTTGTTTTTGACATTTCATATATGAATAATGTAGACACATGTAAAATCCATTGAAGTATTGAACATGTGTCATATAAACACTATTATGTGTCTTGTCCAACAAACCACATTCTATTTTTTGATGACAACCTAGATTAAAAAAAAGCCTCTTATTTTAGAACAAATTGTAATAAAATAAATTTTATATTTACTAATTTATTTAAATTACTAAATATGTATCTTTTAAACTTTCTTTGATGTTGTTAAGCCTATATTCCCGTTTCATTATAAATGCCGTTTAAGATTTTTTCACACATATTATGAAAACAACTTACCATCACTTCACTAGAACCGCTTGTCTAAATATTTGAAAAGTAGGTTCTGGAATAAGTGTGGCTATATACTGAAATTATACTTTTGAACCTAAAAAATACATTATTTTACCTCTTAATAATGCATTGTATCAGTTTTTTTATTGGTAATTACATTAAAATAATAAGTATAAAACTGAAAATTTTATCTTAAATTTACATTGAAAATATAAAACAATACTTATTTTGAAACAAAATGTAAGTTTTAAAACAATAGTTAAAGTGAAATAGAGGGAGTGTTATATATATATATATATTTAAATCTTTTGGAAATCTGTGTTAAAGATCTAAGGGTCTGAATGGTAGAAAAAAAAAAGAGAAAGACAGGGAAGGGATGGGTGGAAACGTTGTTTTTTTAATCAAAGGGATTTTTTTTTTTGGTGGGAGACTTCCCAATACTAAATTAAAGTGGGAAGAATTAATCTAGGAATATTACTCTATGTTGGTCATCCATTCAGACCCGTCTTGAAATAACTCATTTATCACCAAGTAGAGCTTCTCATGTATGTATTCTAAAGAAATAGTTCGATGCTCTTAAGCACTCCGATCCTCAAGATAATAGAATCAGAAGTTTGACACTTTTATGAAGAGTCAATTGCTTTAAAGATTAAATTATGATCCTTGTGTGTACCGTGTACGTAAGAGTATACAAAATGTTTGGGAAGCTTTAGTTGCTGCTATATGTTGATGAGATGTAAGTAGATTCTAAAGATTCAGTTGAGATATAAATGTTAAAGCCCAGCTTGATGGAATTGAGTTCAAGATGAAGTGTCTTGGGCTAGCTACAAGAATCCAAGGGATGGACATCAGGGAAAGGGATAAGGACATTCTAAAGTTTTCATATGAGAGATACCTAAGATAGGTGTTGAGAACCTCCAATGCGATTGGATCAAAACTTGTCATTACACACATCTTAGACCACATTTCAAGCTAAAAAGATTGAATCATTGAGGCTACTCAAATGAGTGAACTTCCATATGTGAAAATCGATGAACTCAGTAAATGCGTGCATGTCATTCTTTATTGTAACTTAGTTTACAAGAGAGTTCTTGAGCAGGTTTTAATCCCGTACAGACCGATTTGGTCTTGCGTTCTACTGTTTGTAAGAAAATAATAATAATTCTGTTGTGAGTTTAAATAATTATATAAAATATGATTCAAGCCTATCCACGTCGGGCATTTGGTCTAGTGGTATGATTGTCGCTTAGGGTGCGAGAGGTCCCGAGTTCAATTCTCGGAATGCCCCAAACTTTCTTTCTTTTTTTATTACTTTGTCCCTCTGCCTAAATCCGTTTTGCTAATGTACACAGCCTTTGCTTACGCATCAAACTTTTGCAGATGCAGGAATTAACAACTCTCGATCATGAGTTTTCTAAGTTATCACCTTTTCTCTCAGGTATATCATCGAACAAATTACGGGCATCAGTGTACACCAACATTGTACCAAAGAAAAGCTTTTTCTTGGTGATCCTATGAAAAAGATGAGTTCGTATGAGATTAGACATGTGAATCTGATCTGGGCACAAGCCATCTTCGAAGTTCATGGGCTACAAAAAGAAGAAATCACCGAAAAATTGACATTTTTGTCTGTTCGGTTAAATTTTGTCTCTTTTTGTTGTTTGAGTCAACATCAAGAAGTATTTTTTTTATGTGGTGAGTCACCGTCATCGTCGTCATCATCATCATCATCTCCTTCACATCGTAAATAGTCATATGGTAACGTGTACTCCTTAGAAACCCAATATCTCCACAGATATCGAAGAAAGTTGCAAATTTATTAAAAAAAAGTATGAATTCGATTCGATTTTCTTGTAGCTCTCTTCCCCATGATATAATCCTGAAGATTGGCTCTTCTCTTCAGGTTTTTGCTTGTATTTTTGCTAAATTTCTGTTTGAATTTGTGAACTTGATTCTGAGGCTAATTCTTGATAAATTGTGTCTTGTTTGATGGATAGGTGATTGATCTTTGTGCACTCAGTAGTTGTTCTAGGTTTTGGAGAGAGCTATGTGGTTCTGATATCTTATGGGAACCTCTGTTTAGAAAAAGATGGCCTTTATTGTGCACATTTGATGCAGACAATACTCAGTTTCCTCAACCCCAAAACGCTGGAACCAATGATGAAAATTCCCAGGTACAAAATGAGACATTTTCATAGATTCTTGTTTCTTACAAATTCAAGTCTCGAGTTGTTTTAGATTTTGGTCAATTCGTACTCTGATGGTGGGAGTTTGTTTGTTGTTGAATTGAATTATGTTTATGATGTTTGAATTGTGACTTGGATAAATTGGAGCTTGTTATTATTGGACTGTAATTGAGTTTCATGTATGTTCCAATAAAGTTGGAGAATCATTACATATTAGATTATATTAGTTATTATATAACACAAGTGTATGTTAGGTTTCTTATGTTGTGTCATAAACGGTTGTCGTAGGTTGTGTCATAACCGTTAAGCAGTTAGGTTATAGGGTTGTGTCTAATAGAAGAGATGTGTCTCTTCGTTAGTGTCTATTCGTTGTAATATATATACGTTATCAAGTATCAATAAAGAGTGTGGTTTTCATGATAAGAAACATCAATCACAACAAAACAAAGAGACTTGCAAAACAGAGTAAAATCTGTGTGTTGTCCAATTTAAATAAATTGACTTTGAATGAGCAAAGTCCAACAGTTATAACGTCATGGATTTGATATATGCTGCTAGTGTAGATTGTTTAGTTGAGATATTTAACAATTGCTCAGTCTTGGGGGAAGGTGATGTGATATAAAAAGGAGTTTTATAATTTATACTATGTGCTATGATTGAATTGGACACAGTGATGATCGTCTACATAGCTCAGGAAAATGGAAACTTATAGGTAGAGTTTGCTAGTTTTGTAATTTGGGGTTTGTTTTTGTTGCCTCTGTTGTTGTGGCGAGAGACTGAAATACTATGTAACTTTGATTACGATGAGGTCGATACTGGGTTCACAATAACTCTATATTCTAAACATTTTTGTAGGAATGGAGAAGATTTTACGTGGTGCAGCATAAGGAAATGGCATCAAGAGCTTCCGAGGTGATTACATATGTGACTAAGTGGCCTGCTACGTTGTCTCTAGAGGCCGGCGAATATCTGCAAGCGGTTGAAACCATGAGCTCGATGCGGTTAGGATTTCAAGATGTGGAGTTATTTCTCTTCAAACCAAACTTGAGTGTGTTGCTCAACCTGATTGGACTCATTTACTGCATACAACACCTGAAACCGCTGGTTAGTTGTTTATTCCAAAAGAAACCAAAACTTTCGTAACATCACTATCTTTCCTTTTACAACTTCTTTAACATTATTTTTTCTACAGCGGGAGCAAATCTTGGATGCGCTAAGGCGATGTGGAATCTCAGAGCAGCTAGTTTGGGTGAAATGGTTGACGTTAGGTCGATGGTCAGGTGGGAGAAGAATGAGAGACGAAATCGTATCACGTCAGGTCTCTCTAGTCGATGTTGTAACGGGGAAAGAAGAAACAGTTCTACGAGTGCTTCAACGTGGAGTTGTTCACGAAGTTCTACGTGTTTGTATCTCAACCGTCGATCTTGCTTGCACCCCTTGCACCAGTAGCACCATCAGAAACTACTAAACCATCTCGAATCTTATCTAGAATTACAGATTTGTTACAAGTTGAATTGTGTTTAGTCAGTGTGATAAACATATGTATCTATGATTGAAACTTTTCAAGTTATTATGTAAATAATAATAAAGGGGAATTAAAATCTAAACTTTTTTTCACTAGACGTATACTGGGCCTATAATTTTTTCGGCCCACCACCATTTTTTTTTTAAATTAGTGAAAAAATTGTAAAAAAAGATGTAAACTAATCCAACTTATTAATGAGATAAAGGAATATATATATATGAGTCTCAGGATACAAAGAAAAGATAAAACCCTAATAGACCTAATGGGGCCGGTTAATGAGTCCACAAGATGTTTTATAACACTCCCTCCGGGACGAAATAACCGTGCCTGATACTCAACCGGGATCTCTATAATGCGCTGGGGAATGTTGTCTCATTAAAACCTTACCAGGAAAACCCAGTGGGAAAAAACCATGGTGAAGGAAAAAGAATACAACACGCATTACTCCCCCTGATTTGAGCATCACTGTAGATCCTTAAGTCTACGCATCCCAATCTGATAAATGAGCTTCCGGAGTGTTGAAGTCGGCAATGATTTGGTGAATAGGTCGGCTGAATTCTCACTTGATCGGACCTGCTGAACTTTGACCTGACCATCCTTCTGTAATTCATGAGTGAAGAAGAATTTGGGCAGAATATGCTTCGTCCGATCCCCTTTGATATAACCGTCCTTGAGCTGAGCAATGCAAGCCGCGTTGTCTTCAAACATAACCGTTGGCTCCTTATCTTCGTTCATACCACAATTTGATCGGATGTGCTGAGTCATGGACCGCAACCAGACACACTCTCTACTAGCTTCGTGAATGGCCAAGATTTCCGCATGGTTAGATGAGGTGGCAGCGATTGTCTGCTTCATAGATCTCCATGAGATAGCTGTTCCTCCATGCGTGAAAACATAACCAGTCTGAGACCTGGCACAGTGCGGATCCGATAGATATCCTGCATCAGCAAAACCAACTAGCCCATCCTTGTGTTGGTTAGTGTAAAACAATCCTAAGTCCTTAGTCCCTTGTAGGTACCTTAGGATGTGTTTAATACCGTTCCAGTGCCTTTTAGTTGGACATGAGCTAAAGCGAGCTAGGAGACTCACGGCAAAACAGATGTCTGGTCTAGTGTGACTAGCCAAGTACATTAATGCTCCTATGGCACTGAGGTATGGCATTTCAGGACCGAGAACTTCTTCATCGTCCTTCTTTGGACCGAATGGATCACTGTCCAATCCGAGGCTCCTCACAACCATTGGGCTGGTCAATGGGTGGGCCTGGTCCATATTGAATCTCTTGAGTACCTTTTCAATGTATGCTGATTGATGCACAAGGATTCCATCTTTGATGTACTCAAGTTGTAGCCCCAAACAGAATTTAGTTTTGCCCAGGTCTTTCATTTCAAATTCTGCTTTTAAGCATTCTACTGTTTGGGCGATTTCACCAGATGTTCCGAGGATGTTTAAATCATCCACGTATACTGCTATGATCACAAATCCTTTGTTTTCGTATTTCTTGATAAAGATGCATGGACTGATCGGATCGTTTTTGTAGCCTTCTCTGATGAGATATTCACTTAACCGGTTATACCACATACGTCCGCTTTGTTTCAGTCCATATAAGGATTTGTTCAGCCTAATGCAGTGCTGATCTCGAGATGCATGCTTATCTTTAAGCTCGATGCCATCTGGTAATCTCATATAGATTTCATTGTCCAGTGGTCCATAGAGATAGGCGGTTACAACATCCATTAACCGCAAATCTAAATTTTCTTTTATGGCCAGACTTATGAGGAATCGAAAAGTAGTTGCATCCACCACAGGAGAATAAGTCTCTTCATAATCGATTCCGGGTCTCTGTGAGAATCCTTGTGCTACAAGCCGTGCCTTGTATCTAACGACTTCACCGAGTTCGTTTCTTTTACGCACAAAGACCCATTTGTGGCCCACTGGTTTAGTATCGAATGGTGTCCTTATGATCGGACCAAACACATTCCTTTTCTTTAGACTGTTTAACTCCACGTTTATGGCTTCTTTCCATTTTAGCCAGTCTGATCTACGAGTGCACTCAATTATAGACGTGGGTTCTAGATCCTCTTGCGTGTGCGCAACCTCAAGTGCTACCTTGTATGCAAAGATTGCATCTATGTCGACATCTTTTCTGTTCCATTGAGTTCCAGACATGCTATAATTGATAGAGATTTCATTATTATTGATCCCTTCGGAACCTTGAGATTTGGCGTCCCAAACCTCTTGTATCGGTTCACTAGAGTGAATCTCAGCCGCGGCTATGTCTGTTATTTCAGGAATCCCGGTTTCAACCGTTGCACCTCTCTTTGGTTTCCGGGGATTCTTATCTTTGGAACCTAATGGTCTGCCACGTTTATTACGTGATGCAGACTCTGTAGCAACTTGAGTCTGTCCTTTTTGGACATCTATTCGTACTGGTACATTACAAGCTTGTATGTACGATTTGGTTACTCTGTTCGGGTCAGCAAAGGAATCTGGCAATTGATTAGCTAGCTTTTGTAAGTGTATAATCTTTTGGACCTCTGAATCACATTCTAGAGACCGAGGATCTTGCCATTGTAAGGATGTTTGATTCTATGAAATTTCCTTTACCAGCTTGTGTGTCTCTCCACCTAAGACAGGATATATCGATTCATCAAATTGGCAATCCGCATATCTGGCCTTAAATAGGTCTCCTATGGTCGGCTCAAGATATTTGATAATGGTGGGAGAATCAAAACCAACATATATTCCCATCCTCTTCTGAGGTCCCATTTTAGTTCTCTGTGGTGGTGCAATGGATACATAGACTGAACACCCAAATGTCTTAATATGGGAGATGTCTGGCTCATGACCCGTTAGCAATTGGGATGGTAAATATCTATGCTCACTAGATGGCCGAATGCGTATTAGTTCAGCAGCATGTAAGACTGCATGTCCCCAAGCTGAGACCGGGAGCTGCGACCTCATGAGTAATGGTCGAGCAATCCATTGAATTCGTTTAATGAATGATTCAGCCAATCAATTCTGTGTATGGACATGTGCCACGGGATGTTCAACCCTTACCCCCATGGCCATACAATACTCATTAAACGCTTGGAAAGTAAATTCACCAGCATTATCAAGACGTATAGTCTTAAGTGGGAAATCTGGAAAATGGGCTCGCAATCTGATGATTTGGGCCAATAACCTAGCAAATGCTTGGTTTCGAGAAGACAATAGACAAACATGCGACCAGCGGGTCAATGCATCAATTAGAACCATGAAATACCGAAATGTCCCACAAGGTGGGTGGATCGGACCACATATGTCTCCTTGGATTCGTTCCAGAAAATTCAAGGTCTCTTTAGACACTTTGACTGGTGAAGGCCGAGTGATCAACTTCCCTTGTGAACAAGCTGTGCACGTGAGGTGCTGAGGGAAAAATCGGTTTTCTTTAAGGGTG
>JACCIV010034895.1:13414-33256 GCA_015832515.1 Boechera retrofracta
AATTTGCGACTTTGGTTTAAGCAATAATAACTTTTCTAGCAACTTAAACGAGTCAAGCAATCAGATCACACAAGCAATAACAATCGCTTAATCAATCAAGATTCGTTTTAATGGTTACACTTTCTCTAGTCCGAATTCGATGGTTGGTTCTTAGCTTTTTAGGATTTCGGATTTACCTTTCACCTTAAGGGGTTGTACGGACTAGAACCGGGAGCTAAAGACCTCGGTTTTGAACAGTAACGCCGGATGAACAGTAACGCCGGATGAACAGTACGCCGGATGAACAGTAACGCTGGATGAACAGTAACGCCGTTTTCTGTTTTTAGGGTTTTAGGGAGCAACTCGTGCTGATAACGTGTTGTAAACTGATCTAACTTATTAATGAGATAAGGGAATATATATATATATATATATATGAGTCTCGGGATACAAAAAAAAGATAAAACCCTAATGGGCCTAATGAGGCCGGTTAATGAGTCCACCAGATGTTTTATAACAAAAGGGAAATTAAAATCTAAACTTTTTTTCACTAGACGTATATTGGGCCTATAATTTTTTCGGCCCACCACCATTTTTCTTTAAATTAGTGAAAAAATTGTAAAAAAAGAAATAAGAAGTTTCATGGAAACTTTTCCCGGTTAGAGCTACACCGCAATCTTTTCTCTCTCCGCCGTCTTCTGTCTTCTTCTCCGATTGGTAAAATCCTCTCTCCGAGCTCGTCTACATTCTCCAATTGCTCCTCGAGTTTTAGCTCATATTGCAATACCTTTGCTTGCTCTAGACACAGCTTTTACTGAGATTTTTATTTAGCTCATATGTTGTTCTCTGTAAATTCAATTCCCCAAGTCATTTGGGTTTTATCTGTTGATTGAGTTCAGTTGGTGTATAAGCTATTCTATTTGATTTAGTTGAGGCATAGTAATTCGACAAGGTTCAATGGAAATTATGTGTCACAGTTTCGTATGAACATTACGGTTTCGATATTCGTGTGTCTAGCTGTGAAAAGATTACTTCTTGCAACCAAAAAGTCTGCTTTTAGTGGAAAATATCAAATCAAGTTAGTTTACTGCATTATACGATCACATTATGCTTATGCTTGCGTTTATAACTTTCTTCCCCAATTTCGTTTTGGTTTGTTGGATACGTGTTCGTGTAGAATCTGGCGGTATATTTGGAGCTGAGAGAGAGATTAGTGTGTAGTGGCGATCGACAAGGGTAAGCTACAAGAAGAAGAAGCCTCAGCTGTTACTCGTTTCTATAACATTATTTTGGGTTGGGACTTTGGTATCAGAAATAATCACTTGTATCAGAAATTTGTGCTGCCTTGTTAAAACTAAGGTTTTTGGATCCGTAATCAAGCATTAAATTGTTTTTCAAGCTGATTTATTACGAAGATTTTGAATATCAATGTGTTTGACTGTTTAATATTGCGTAGCTTTGGATTAATGATTAGTTTGGGATTATCTACTGTAATTTGTGAGAATCCATTGTTTCTGAGGATAAAGTGTGTTGTTTAGTAATTAACTCGTGACTTTGAATTTTCAGAACAGAAGCTGTACCTCAATCTACAGGTGATTCTTAATCTCAAGATGTTACCAACTGAGTCAAAGAAAGCATTGTCTTTCAAAAGGTATATTGAAGATGGTGACTTAGTTATCGTTTATGAAAGACATGATGTGATGAAACCAGTGAAAGTAAGCAAAGACGCTGTGCTTCAGAACCGTTTTGGTGTGTATAAACACTCGGATTGGATCGGGAAGCCATTAGGGACGAAAGTATTCAGTAACAAGGGTAAATTTGTATACCTGTTGGCTCCTACTCCTGAACTATGGACCCTGGTTTTAAGCCACAGGACTCAGATTCTTTACATTTCGGATATTAGCTTCGTGGTGATGTATCTAGAAGTCGTGTCTGGCTGTGTTGTTCTTGAGTCAGGCACAGGAAGTGGTTCGCTTTCAACTTCACTTGCTCGAGCTGTGGCTCCAACTGGACATGTGTATTCATTTGATTTCCACGAGCAACGAGCTGTCTCTGCAAGGTATAAACTTCAGTGATGTTTTGCTGTCTCTTTGTGCTTTTTTCTTAATGTTATAGTCTTTACGCATCTTTTTTTTTTTTTAACTTTTCTTTGCAACAGGGAAGATTTTGAGAAGACGGGAATTAGTAGTTTAGTAACCGTAGAGGTTAGAGACATTCAAGGAGAAGGTTTTCCTGAGAAATTTTTCAGGTTTGGTTGATTCGGTGTTCCTAGACCTTCCACAGCCTTGGCTCGTGGTTCCTTCTTCAGCAAAGATGTTAAAGCAAGATGGAGTTCTCTGCTCTTTCTCACCTTGCATCGAGCAAGTACAACGGACTTGTGAAGTCCTCAGATCAGATTTCATAGGTAAGCTTATCCTCATTTACAACATCTCTTCTACTTTCTTCTCCAATACAAACTGAAAGAGCTGTAAGTAAGTTCTGACCCATTATCTAAATAATTCTGCCTTGGAAGCATCCTAACATCAAAGTTCTGAAGTAGTGACTTTGGGAGTGAAAACTCTTCTCAATAGGACTAAAAACATGTTGTATAGACTAGAGTTATGTTCTTTAGTCTACCCTTTTTTCCAGTATGTATCATCGACTTTCTATAGTCACACATCTTTGGATTAATAAGTCGAAAGGATCGCTTTAAGTAGAAAATTTTCTTTAGAGAAATAGTTTTGACATTCTTTTGCCTTGGAAAGTCTGGGGAAGCAAAGCCAACTGTCATAAGTAGAAGCGTATAAATTCCTTGTTTCCTTGTGAGTTTTGTTTGATCTTATGACTTATAGTAATGTGTTTGAGTTTTGCAGAGATAAGAACTTTCGAGGTGCTTCTCAGAACATATGAAGTGAATATGGATACTAGTAGTGTGGTTAGTGAGAGCCACGAGGAGGACAATGGAGGAATGAGACCTTGCAAGAGAAAACACCGTTCAAATGAAGACGACACCGTTGCACAAGACAACTCCTCTAATGCTACTTCAGCCGTCATGGCTCGGCCTTGTAGCGAGGCAAGAGGTCACACCGGTTACTTAACGTTTGCAAGACTCCAATGTCTAGCTTAGTCCTAATTCTCCAACCAATGGATTAATCTCAAGTTGTCATGTATTAGATATTACTTATTACGCTTTCTTTTTAAAAAAAGAAAAAAAATTGCTGTAAATTTTTTTGTTTTAATACAAAGTTTAAAATTTGGTGAAGACAAAACCAAAATTTAAAATTTTGAATTATAACAAGTGTAAATAAAAATAAAAATAGTAGTTTCTACAGGTATATAAATAAATAGATTGTTTGATGGGAAAAGTACAAATATATATTTAGAAACACGTTTTATATATTTAGAAACACGTTTTCTTTTTTCGATGGGAGAAGGAGATATGTAATGAACTCTATGGCTTCGAATTGTAGCAGTGGTATAAAACAAGCAGATTAAAGTTTCGAGTGGTAGTCATTCTGCACGGTGTTGGACGATTTTAATAGCAACAAAAATATATAAATATACATATATATTTATAAGTTTTGTTACTAATTGAACCGCACCGCATCTTTTTCGCAATTAATTTACACGTTACCATTCGGAGCCTAAGTAGTACGATGCAGACAACTGCAGTTCATTGGAGAGAAAATCGATTTGGGGATATTTATGTTTATTAAAACGCAACGTTTGGACTTAACAGTTACAAGCGTTTTGTTAATTCCGTTAAACGCGAGTAAACGACGTGTCTAATTAAACAATTCGTGTGACAAGTTGGAGTTTATTAAAAAAATAAAAATAATTGAGGTTTTATTTAGTCTTCAAAAAAATTCGGATCAAATGCTGAGATACTCTTATACCTAAATTTTTTTTCTCATATAGTCTTCTCTATTCTACATAATCTCTTCTCTTTCTTCTTTTATGAAAACTCAACCTTACCCTTAATGAATCTTATATAAAATAACAATATTTAATAACAGAATAAATTAAATAGAAAAAAAGAAGAGGGGTTGGCGACATTTAACTGAAATGGAACCCTTTTTCTTCTTTTTCTCTTTTTCTTCCTGGCGAAAATTAACTTTTTTTCTCTTTTCGAGATTTCTTCTTCTTCTTGAGCGTAGCTTTTCTTCACCAGATCTGGACCAGATCGTGACTTCGTTTAGTAGGTATAAATGCAGGATTTTATTGTTATGTTGTAGAAGTTTGTGGATCGTGTAGATTTCGTTTTTGAAGTTTTAAATTGGCCATTTTTGTATACAACATTGAGACATTTAACCACAATTTAGAAAACTCATGTTTATATGCACCTATTAAACTTGTTTTAAGGACTAATCTATGGATTTTAGAGAATAATCGAAGTGAAATCAGATAAATCGTTAGTTTGGAACAGAGTATAACTGGTTCGTACAACTGGTATGACTGGTACATCTGGTACAACTGGTACAACTAGTTCACATAACAACTAGTTCACATAGTACCACTGATATTACATGCACTAATGTTTAATGGTTTTTTTTGCAGACGGCAATGAATAATGTAGGAAGCACAGTTATTCATTTTGATTGTGGGGGATATTATTCAGATGACGGAGAAGACGTATATTGGAATCGGAAAGAAACTCACATTTACACTTTAGTCATAAAGAGAAGTTTGCATGATGTGCTGGTTGATAAAATATGCATGAAGATTAGGGTTGATAAAGCGACAACAAAGTTGAGTTACATTCCTTTGGTGGTGTGTCCTAAGAGGCCATCATATATCTTTGATGATGATGATGTATTTGGATATTTAAGGGATATTGACAAAGATCAGTGTAGAAGTGTTTTACATGTGGAGTTGATCAACAATGATGAAGAAAACCATACTTTTGCGTAATTATCTAAAGTCGATTTATAAAGTAGACATGATGTTACAAATGAGGAGCTTTCAAGTGGTGCTAGAGCTAACAATATGATATGTACTCTTAACAGTGAGTGCGAACCATCAGAACATCATGAGCTGGATGAGTATGGGGGTTTGGACATTGTCCCTCGCGTTAGCTTTATAGATGGTATAAATGAGCTAGTTCAGTATGATGATTTTAACATTACATAGGTTACAACGGCAGTAGATGTGGATACAACGGCAGTAGATGTGGATACAACGACATTAGATGTGGATACAACGGCAGTTGATGTGGATACAGCGGGAGTAGTTGTTGGAAATGTTGGAAATGTTGAATGGGAAGATGGTATTAGTATAACAGGGCAAAAATTTGAAAGTAAACAGGACGTCCAAGATTTAGTCTAGTTGGTTGTACATCAAAATTATTTCGAAGTTAAGACAGTGTCTTCAACAACTAAATTATTAGTGTACAAATGTCGTGAGAAAGGTTGCAAATGGATGCTACGAGTTGCGAAGCTGAAAAATTCGGATTTTTTCTCAGTTAGAACATACCACAAAATGCATATATGCATTCGGGCAACTACAAGTACCATCAAAAACAAAAGAAAAGGTACATCACGGTTAGTTGCATCTGTTCTGCATGAGGATTATCCTGGTGTATTCAACACACCGTCTCCAAAATATTTCATAGGTATGGTTCAAGGAAGAAAAGGTGTTAAGGTTTCATACGTCACAGCTTGGAGAGGAAGAAAACAAGCGGCTAGTGATGTGCGGGGAACTCCAGAAGAAAGTTATATGATGTCGTCATCGTACTTGCACATGTTAGAAAAGGTTAATCCGGGCACAGTGACACGGTTGAAAGTGGATGATGACCAAAAGTTCAGGTACCTATTTTTTGCATTAGGAGCATGCATTGAAGGTTTTAGATCTATGAGGCAAGTGATTATTATGGACGGAACACATCTAACTATGGCGGATTGTTTATTATTGGTTCATCTCAAGATCCTGAACATCATACCTATCCCATTGCTTTTGGTGTAGTTGATGGCGATAATGATTTAAGTTATGGATGGTTTCTAAATACATTGCAGACAATAATACCGGACAACCCTGAACTTGTGTTTGTAACTGACACACACAAGAAGTTAGCTGAAGTCTACCCGATGGCGACCCATGGGTATTGTATATATCATATGTCGCAAAATGTTAAATTACATGTGTCTTCCAACAGAGATGTCGTTGCTGAGAGATTCAGGAAAATCGCTCAGGTTTACAACCCAAGTGAGTTCATAAAAATATATGAAGATTTCCTAAATCGGTGTCCCGGAGTTAGAGTGTATATGCGTGGAACTGCCGACAAAAGCAAGTGGGCGAGATTTTTTTTGCAGGAGAAAGGTACAATATTGATACTACCAATCATGTTGAATCTCTCAATAACGTTTTAAAGGATGCAAAAAAATATTCGTTATTGCCAATGCTTGATGCAATTTTGGCAAAACTTACCGAATGGTTTAACAAATGGAAGAAGAAATGTGGTGAGGTACCGAACACGCAAAACTAGTGCCAATGGTGAATAGCAAAATGCACGTTCGATGTGAGACTGCGAGAAAATGTACGGTACACGAGCTTAACACTTACCTTCTAGAATACAATGTGATGGGACGTGATGGTAAAAATTATTTGGTTGATTTGAGAAAGAAAACTTGTTCTTGCAAGTATCCGTTTGAGCATGCAATTGCGGACAACAGTTTATGCTGAGAGCACAGGTGAAGTTCACTTACATGAGTTGTGTTCTAAGTATTATTTGTTTGATCAGTGGTGTGCAGCGTATTGAAGGACACTTTATTTAGTGCCTCATAATTCTGATTGGGTTATTCCCGATGAAATACTAGCTCAATGTGTCTTACCTCCACGTTACGTACCAAAAAAAGGAAGACCACAAGTTACGAGATTTCCTTCAGCTGTCGAATCCGACGGAGGAGAACCTCAATGTGGTCTACATTTACTGCTTAATTATATTATGTAATTTGGCTGAAACTTATTTATGTATTTTGGTACAATCAAATATTTGTGTAATTTTGGATCAAACTTATTTTTGTGCATGTCTGATTACATGCATGTCTTAATTACGTGCATGACTCTTTCCGTGCATGTCTTATTTTTTTGTATTTTAAGACAATCATTTTATTAAAAAATTTTAGAAAAGGAATATAACAGAAAACATGCATGTCTTATTTAGGAATAAAGAGACAAATATTTTAAAAAATTTGAAAAATAATATTTGGTCATCAACATCTTCCACTATCTACTATATACTCTTATGGCTACTTTGTGATATTTGACAACATATTTATGAAAATAATTCATAATACACAATTTGATACATATAATTATGCAGATATGTTTTTATTGTAAATAAAATGACTATAATCGTATGTTCCAAAAAAAAAATTAATTTAATAAATAGTTTTACTAGTTATATCATAAATCCAAAAAAAATTTAACTACTTATTTTTGGGTCAACTAGTAACTTAGAGCCGCTATTGTTACAGCTAGCCTATTTATTCAATATTTTATTACAAATTACGGTGCCAAAAACAGTAAAATAATATTATTTTGCAAAAATCGGTGCCATGTGGACAGGAAGATAATATTATTTAAAAAAATGACGGCGTCATGTGGACGACGAGGATTCTAGTTAAACCAATAAAAATTATAGTTAAACCAATAAAAATTTTAGTTAAACAAATAAAAATTCTAGTTAACCCAATGAAAATTTTAGTTGTACCAATGAGAATTCTAGTTAAACCAATGAAATTTCTATTTAAACCAATGAAAATTCTAGTTAGCCGAATGAAAATTCTAGTTGCCAATGAAAATTCTAGTTGCCAATGAAAATTCTAGTTAAACCAATGAAAATTCTAGTTGTACCATTGAAAAATTCTAGTTAAACCATCGTACCAAACTAAATATTAAACCATCCAAAAATCAAGTCCAAACATCAAACCATCCTAATAAAAGTACAAAACAGAATATAAAACCATCCTAATATAAGTCCAAAACCATCAAACCATCCTAAAACCAAGATTATTTTTTTCCCATTTTTATTTTTTTTACTTTGTTCGATTTTTTGTTCTTGTCTTTTTTTTTTGCGTAAAAGGCGTCCGCACAAACTTAGACAGCTGTACGACCCTCTTCCTAGCACACGTCTTGAATGTCGGTGGAGTACCAGGAGGTCTAGGTTTTACAGGGCTAAAAACTATGGGAGGAGGAGTTCCACCATCCCTCGTACAAACAACATCGTCTTCGTCATCTGAAGGAGGAGTTCCACCCGTCGGAGGGGCTGTCTGTTGTGGTGAGGTCCCACTCATCTCATGCACACTTTGTGCTGAGACCCCATCCATCTCATGCACACCTTGGGCTGAAGTCTCACCCATCTCATGCACACCATGTGCTGAGGTTCCACCAGTCTCATAAAAACCTGAAAAATATAATATGTAAATTACATTTTCAGTAAAAACCATTATTTTTAAATTAGAAAATTTTAACCTCTTCGTGGTGGACTCCAATGGAAATCCGAATACTCCCATGAATTTCTTCTCTCATGCCTTTGCTCCTCCATATACTCTTCCAAGGTTTTCAGCCTATTGGTTACTACAACAAGCTGCTCCTTAACCTGCGCCAATTCCCTCAAAACAGTCCGCATTTCTTCATTAGGCTGAGCTTCCGGCATGCTTGTTGCGTCAGGTACGGATTGATGTGATGTCTCAGGGATTGCCGTAGAGGCTGTCTCAGGGGCTGCCTGGGGATCTCATGATTGACGATCTTTATTATACAAGTCCTCCCAAAATATCTTCTTACGCAGGTTGACTAATATTTGGTTCCATTCGTCAATAATCGCGTCAATGCCACCCATTTCCACTGAAAGATCACCATCAAACCAAAGCTCACCCAAGCAGCGCATCATAAGATGTTCCTCAGAATCTTCAAGTGGCAGAATACTATAAATATCCTACATGTATAGTCCAAAGAAATTTACATAATCCTCAGGATGCATAATATGAAACTAAAAGAAACAAATCTGAAAGTAATTGATATCTTTGTGTCTTCAATCTTGTCATATATTTCCTTCAACGATATCTTTTATAGCTTGTTTCTTTGTACCTCCCTTTGCACATCTTTGGACATGATGTGTTTGCATTTGGAACATGTATTGGAAAAGTTATCTTCAATACTGGTATACATTTCAAATGCCAACAACTACACATAAGAAATACAAGTTAACCACTAAAACCATTTAAACCTTTTAAACCATTTAAACCATTTAAACCATTTAAACTGCTACTTATTTAAAATATTATCTCCAACAGCAATACAAAGCCGGAAAATGTCCAGCTCACTCGCATCTCACCACTAAAGCGATCCATTAAATGCTCCACCTCTTTCACATTGTCCTCAAATGTAAAATGTCCCCACGGAAAGATTTTACAAAATTCTAAATCATCCACCACCTTAGAATCAAATGCTAGTATAACCTGTTTCGCAAATCCCTTATTCTGAATAACCTTCATTCTTTTACAATTTCTTTTTTTGTTCTTTTTAAGTTGAAAATAAGATAAAAGACCAAATAACTATAGAAGTTTTACATATTTACACATTAACCATCAACATATATTAAAACTAGTTGGGCTTGTAAATGGATTTGTAAATCGACGGCCCACCAACCCACCAAAACCTAACTCCCTTATTCTCTCCCTCCCGACGAAACACTCTCTTCCAATCTCCAATTTCTTCAGCGCCAAACGGAGGAGGACTCGCGGGATTCTTCAGCGCCAACTCGAAATTTCTTCTCTTTCCTTATTTTTTATCTTCTTCTTCCATATTATCCTTCTCCTTCTCTCTTCAATTTCGAGAATCCCTATTTAGGGTTTTTGAGAAATTTTTTGAGAACTTTTCCAGCGATTTTGTCGCTCTCCTATTTGAAATCTTTCTTCTTGCGAAGAAAATGTTAGTTACACTATGAAAACCCACCATTTTATTTTGAATTTTGATAGGTTGATTTTGAAAATTTCTTGGTTTTGATTTTGATTTTGGTGTTTTTTGTTGTTTAGATTTGTGGATAATATCTAAATCAAGAAATCTTCAATGAAAACGGAATCGGTCACCGACTCCATCGCCGGAGACTCCACCGCCGGAGACTATTCCGTCGGAGACTTCCGCCGCCACCGGAGCCACTGTCAGCTGCGCCGTCAGAGCCTTCTCCTTAGCCGCGGCAAACTCCACCAAGCGCGTAATTCTCTGAAACAGTAAAAATTTTTCAAATTTAAGTATTATTGGTGTGTTTGGTGTAACTAAGTATACTTAGTTTTGTTAGTATTGTTAGTTGGGTATACTTAGTATTGTTAATTGTGTTTCGATTGTTGTGTTTTGATTGTTGTGTTATGATTGTTGTAATTTGATTGTAGAGTGAAGATGAGTTTGCCGAAGCAATACAACCTCGCGAGTTTTTCTTCAATGAGAAAGAGTATACGAAACAGTGTAAGTTTCAAACGAGATGCGATCAAGACAGAGTTGTAAAGCATCTTAAGACCTTACTTGATGGTGATGACTTGAGGTGGTTTACCGAGCACCCGCAATTCAAACACCTCTTTTGATATATCATAGATTTTACCCGTTTTTAGCCATGATATAAGTCGTTTTATCGAGTCTTTCTAGTGCTTTTTCTATTATTTTAGACTCTTTTCAGGTTTTAGCACGTTTGGGACGAAATTGGAGATTTTGGAGACATTTGGAGCCTTTTTGGAGCAAACCGAAGAAAGTACCCGTTTTGAAGCTTTAGCATCGATCGACACCATCATGGTATCGATCGATACCGACGTAATCAACGCGCAGAAGAGATTTTCAAGGAAGCCCATAAGAAGCCCAGTCATCCTCTTTATTTACATAAGAAGCCCAGCTCGTGATTTTAGGTTTATTTAAGCAAACTTTTAGTCATTAGGGGGGAGGCAGACTTTACTTTTCACTATTATTCTTGAGCCACCATTGAGAATTGAGAGCTTTTGTGAGGGAGACGGATCCAAGACTTTGTTCATCATAGAGAAGATCCCGAACCCTTGTTTTTTTATTCTTTTGTTTAATTTCATGATTTATTCAGTTATGTTATTTGTTTCATATATCATGTCTGAGTAGTCTCATTTTAGATTTAGGGTTTTCTCATATGGATTTCTATGATTTATGATGATTGATTTGTTAGGGTTCATAACCTGAATAGTTCTTCACCATAGGTTGTTCTCAAAGCTATTTCTAGTCTGATCACCTAGAACATAGAACTTAGATTAATCGATTAGGCACGACAGTGCAATTGAGTAATCTGATAGAACCTAGGGTGAGCAATTCGGTTATCTGCAAAGAGATTTGGTTTAATCGAATTGTGAACATATCAAACTTGAATTAATTGTTGGTTTAATTTGTAGGATTTGCAAAGAGATTTGGAATTCTAGATTTTAGACTTAGTTAGTTTTCGCAACGACAGTTGGTTGACTATATTATCGTGTTTGAGTTCAAGAACGGCGCTTAATTGAATTGAACCTTAATTGATTAATTATTATCTATCATTGATTTCCTGAGAATTTTTCTGAGCCTAGCTCCCATCCATATTAATTCAACCTAAGTTTAATTTGATCATTTGTTTTCTCGCCATTCACTGTTGCTTAGCACAATTTGCATCTTTCATCTACTGAGTGAGTTTTCTTGAGTTCTTGTGTTCGACCCCTAACTTTACTGTAGCAACTGCTTTAGTATCATCATAGGGTATTAATTTGAGCATATCAAATTTGGCGCCGTTGCCGGAAACTCTAAAAATTCACCATTAGAATTTTAGTTGTCGATTTTTGTCTAAGTTCGTCGTCAGTATCGATCGATACTCCATTGGTATCGATCGACACTGAACGTGTGTTTTTGAATTTTGGTTACTTATTTTCTCGTCTTTTGATTTTCAGGTGTATGCATCAGCGTGCTACCAGGAGAAAGAAGGACACACCACTGATCAATCTCTCCCTCACAGAGCTAGCAGAGCTTGAACGCACAAATCGGACAACGAAGAGGACTACAGTTGAGATGGATCTTCCACATGGTTTGGTGCATGATGAGGAGGGTGGACGCCAACTTCCTGCCGAGGCTGGACGTCAACCTCAGCAACCTCACGCCGAGGCTGAACGGACGCTTGGCGAGTACAACCGACCGAATCAATTCTATGCAAATCGTGCAGCAATCCGTATTCCGACTTTCCAGAGGAATGACTTTGAGCTGAAGCCTGCTTACTTCGCTCTTGTTGGACAGCACCCCTTCACCGGTCTCTCTCATG
This sequence comes from Boechera retrofracta, assembly GCA_015832515.1. Classification (NCBI taxonomy): domain Eukaryota; kingdom Viridiplantae; phylum Streptophyta; class Magnoliopsida; order Brassicales; family Brassicaceae; genus Boechera; species Boechera retrofracta. The sequence continues at coordinate 25,656 of JACCIV010034895.1, forward strand.
AGCACCCTATGGATCACATCGAGAAATTCGAGGACTTGGTCACCAATATGAAGTACAATGGAGTACCACATGAATACCTCTTTTGTAAGCTCTTTCCATACTCTCTTGGTGGAGAAGCAGCTTACTGGCTGAAGCAGTTACCTCCCGGATCTCTCGCTACTTGGAACGAGACCAAGAACGCATTCCTGAACAATTTCTATGACGACGCGAGATCGGAGGAGCTCAGGAACAAGATCTCTCAATTTTCTCAGGGTCCAACAGAAGCACTCAAGGCTGCTTGGGTACGATTCAGATCCTACCAGAGAGACTGTCCGCATCACGGTTTCAGTCAAGTTCAGCTGCTCGGGATCTTTTACAGAGGGATTGATTGGCGGTATCAGATGGCACTGGATTCTGCAAGCAACGGGAACTTCAACACTAGGATTCCAACCGAAGCTGTGAAGCTGATTGAGAACTTGGCGCCTAGCAATAGCACCAAGAATGCTGATTTCGAGCGAAAACGGCTCGCTAGTGTTGCTGACGGTTCGCAGATTGCTGAGGTTCAGGCGAAGCTGGACACGATGCACAACTTCTTAGTGGGGAAAACGAAGAAGGCTGTACATTTTGCTGAGGAAGTAGAGAACATTGAGGATGAGACAGAGGATGTTAACTACATTGGTGGTTCTGGTTTTCAGGGTCAGCGATTTGGTTACAACAACCGAGGCTTCAACAACAATCAGCAAGGTGGTTACAAATCTGATGGTAACCAATCTGGTTTTGGTGCCACACAATTCGCCCAAAAACCACTTCAGAGCAATGACTTTACTCGCCAATACGGTAATTCATCTTACCAACCGCATTCTCCGAGGTCTACAGAGAGTAAGACAGAGATCCTTTTGGAACAGATTCTGCAGGGACAACAAAGGATGACTGGAGAGTTTAATGGGAAGCTGGATAACTTGTATATCGACCTGAATGGCAAGATTGAGGTGTTGAATCTGTCGCAGAAGAAGCTCGAAACTCAGATTGCTCAGACCGCAGCCGCTGTGAGAAGACAAGAAGGGTTTCTCCAGGAAAGACTGAAGATCCAAGAGCCCACATCAATGCCATAAGTCTGAGAAGTGGTAAAATGGTAGAATCAGGAGTTGAGCAAGCTCCAATAGCTAAAAATTCCGTCGATCTTGCTAGAAACGACGAGTGGGATACTGAAAATCCCAGAATATCGATCGACACTCCCCCAGTATCGATTGATACCGAGACACTGCCCAAGGAAAACGCTGAACCTGTCAAGGAAAGGGTTTACAAGCCGAAGTTGCCCTATCCTATCACTCCTAAGCTGACCAAAAAGGAATGGGAAAATGCTAGATGCAAGGTTATGTTAGACAAGCTGGTAGTTGAGCTTCCGTTTGTTGATGCTATCAAGACTTCTCTCGCATTCAGAAGGTACGTGAAGCGGATGGTATCCAACAACTTCAGTCTCAGTGAAGGTGTCGCTATGCTTTCAGCCGAGTGCAGTGCTATTCTCACCAACACGATCCCTAAGAAACTTCCAGATCCAGGTAGTTTTGTGTTGGATTGCACTGTTTTCACTCTCGCAAAACGCGCGAGAGAAACACTATAACCTAGTTCACACTTAGAATACGGCGTGAGGCAACGATTCTCTTACGGAATGAGTGATTACCAGCCTACACGGATTTCATTGGTCCTTGCTGATCGTTCAGTACGTCTACCAGAGGGGCTTCTCGAAGATGTACCTGTTAAGATTGGAAATTGCTTGATTCCGACTGATTTCATCGTGTTGGAGTACGATGCCGAGCCTAAGGATCCTCTTATCCAAGGCAGACCATTCCTTGCTACTGCTGGTGCTCTGATAGACTGCAAGAATGGACAGATTACTCTGAACGTTGGTGATTTGGTAATGTCCTTCAGCATGGAGAAAATCATGAAATGACCAACCATCGACGGGCAAACCTTCTGTGTCGATACATTCAGTGACATTGCGGAGGAGTATTTCTTGGAGAAACATCCTGAAGATCCACTAGAGCAAGCACTGGTTCATACTGAAGGGTCATAGTTGGGTTTTGATGATGATGCTGCTGGTTATGTTAGAATCCTCGACAGTGCAGAGCCAGTATCGATCGATACCACAGGAGGTATCGATCGACACCACGTGTGTGCAGTGGAAAGTTTAGGCGAAATTCCTAAACAAGTCAGTGTTTCTAGGGATTGGAATGAGGAAAAGGCACCAAAGATTGAGCTCAAACCACTTCCAGCCGAGCTAAGGTACGTTTTTATTGGCCCTAATTCGACATATCCTGTTATTGTCAATTCTTCTTTGAACAATGCGAAGGTCACTTTACTGCTGAGCAAGCTGCGCAAGTATCGCAAAGCTCTCGGCTATTCTCTTGATGATATTGCAGGTATCTCTCCCGACCTATGCATGCACAGGATCTACCTGGAAGATGAGTCAAAGTCATCGATTGTGCCTAAGAAAGGCGGTATCACAGTGGTGAAGAATGAAAAGAACGAGTTGATCCCGACATGGACTATCACTGGTCATAGGATGTGTATTGATTACAGAAAGTTGAATGCTGCTACACGAAAGGATCATTTTCCTTTGCCTTTTATTGACCAGATGTTGGAGCGCTTGGCTAATCACCCATACTACTGTTTTCTTGATGGATATTCAGGTTTTTTCCAGATCTCCATTCACCCAGAGGATCAAGGGAAGACAACTTTTACATGCCCTTATGGCACTTTTGCGTACCGCAGAATGCCGTTTGGACTATGTAACGCTCCTGCCACTTTCCAGAGATGCATGATTTCGATCTTCACTGATATGATCGAGGAGTTTATGGAGGTATTCATGGATGATTTCTCTGTTTATGGGTCTTCATTTAAGGATTGTCTGGATAACTTATGCAAGGTCCTTCAGCGATGTGAAGAGAAGCATCTGGTTCTTAACTGGGAAAAGTGTCACTTCATGGTGCAAGCTGGGATTGTTTTGGGACATAAGGTTTCAGAGAAAGGGATTGAAGTTGATCAAGCCAAGGTTCAGGTGATCTCGAGTTTGCAACCCCCACGGTCAGTTTCAGAGATCCGAAGTTTCCTGGGTCATGCTGGTTTCTACAGGAGATTTATGAAGGATTTCTCAAAAATTGCTCGACCTCTTACTGCCCTGTTGTGTAAAGAGGTGCAATTTGACTTCACCCCTGCTTGTCATGCTGCTTTCAAGGCCATCAAAGCGGCGCTAGTGAGCGCGCCTGTTGTTCAACCTCCGGATTGGAATCTGCCTTTTGAGGTCATGTGCGATGCGAGCAATTTTGCTGTAGGTGCTGTGCTGGGTCAGAGGAAAGAAAAGAAGCTGCATGTCATTTATTATGCCAGCCGAACATTGGATGATGCCCAACGCAACTACAGTACTACCGAGAAAGAGCTCCTAGCAGTTGTGTTCGCTTTTGAGAAATTTAGATCTTATTTGGTTGGAAGCAAAGTAGTCGTTCACACTGATCATGCTGCTCTTAGATACCTGTTTAAGAACAAAGATCTCAAGCCTCGTCTCTGTCGTTGGGTACTTTTGCTTCAAGGCTTCGACATCGAGGTTAAGGACAAGAAAGGGATAGAGAATGGAGTTGCAGATCACTTGTCGCGAATGAAGATAGATGGGGACGTGCCTATTGATGATTACCTACCAGAGGAGCGCATCTACTTCATTTCTACAGAGGCGCGGGCTGATTTTGGGAAAAATTTCGACTTCTCTGACGATCTGAGCATCAGCATCGATCGATACCACATGGGTATCGATCGACACCCTTCGACGGATCACACCATTTTGTCGACAGATGGCATCAGTTCTTATGCCGCCTATTCAGCTGCTGTGACAACCGTTTCCAGGCCTTGGTATGCTGACATCGCCAACTTTTTAGCGACGGAAACTGAGCCGAATCACACAACACCTTATGAGAGGAAAAAGTTTCTGCGAGAGGTACGGCGTTTCTTCTGGGATGAACCTTATCTGTACAAGCATTGCTCTGATGGTCTTTACAGAAGATGTTTGGCTGAGTCTGAGGTTCCGGACGTTCTCTTCCACTGCCATGGTTCTGAATATGCTGGACACTTCGCAACTTTCAAGACAGTTTCTAAGGTTCTGCAAGCCGGTTTCTGGTGGCCGACTATGTTCAGAGATGCTAATGCTTTTGTTGCTCAGTGTGATACTTGTCAGCGGAGAGGGAAGATCAGTAAGCGACATGAGATGCCACAAAACTTCATCCTTGAGGTTGAAGTTTTTGATTGCTGGGGCATTGACTTCATGGGCCCTTTTCCATCGTCGCACAAGAACAGATACATTTTGGTTGCTGTTGATTATGTCTCCAAGTGGGTGGAAGCAATTGCTAGTCCAACCAATGATCATACGGTGGTTCTTAAGCTGTTTAAGACCATCATCTTCCCGCGGTTTGGGATCCCGCGAATCGTCGTCAGTGATGGTGGCAGTCACTTCATCAACAAGGTTTTCGAGCGGTTGTTGAAGAAGTACGGGGTTAATCATCGTGTCGCTACACCGTATCATCCTCAGACAAGTGGACAAGTTGAGGTTTCCAACAGGCAGATCAAGGAGATTCTTGAAAAGACTGTGGGTACTTCGCGGAAGGACTGGTCTACTAAGCTGAATGATGCACTATGGGCATACAGAACTGCTTTTAAAACACCGCTGGGGACTACGCCATTTCACTTGCTGTATGGGAAAGCATGTCATCTCCCTGTTGAACTTGAGCATAAAGGAATCTGGGCGACAAGGCTACTCAACTACGACATCAAACCTGCTGCTGAGAGGAGATTGATTCAGTTGAATGAGCTCGATGAGATCAGATATCACGCCTATGAGAACTCGAAGTTATACAAAGAACGAGCCAAGGTCTATCATGATAAGAAGATCCTTTCACGACAATTCGAACCAAACGACCAGGTTCTTCTTTATAACTCTCGTTTGCACTTATTTCCTGGAAAACTTCGTTCTCGTTGGTCAGGTCCTTTCACTGTCAAGGACGTGCGACCACATGGTGCCATAGTGCTGCTTAATTCGTCAGGTGACGAATTCACTGTGAATGGGCAAAGGGTTAAACATTATTGGGCGAAAGCCGAAATTCCAGCAGGACAGATCGTGCCTCTGGCTAATCCACCCATCGCCTAACCGTCGTTAAAGTCAGGCTCGTGACATTAAACAAGCGCTCAGTGGGAGGCAACCCACTGGTGATTCTGTACATACTAGTTTTGGTTTTTGGTTTTTGCTAATTTTCGTTTTTAGTTTTCTTAGTAACAGATTCGGAGATTGAGTGTCAGTATCGATCGATACCACCTGGGTATCGATCGATACCCGTCCGCCAGGTAAGTGCGTATATAAACCCCTAGGGCTGAAATCGCACAACACACTTTGCCTCATCGCTCGACACAAACACAAAAATCACCTCTTTTTCATTTTCTCACGGTTTTGAGTGATTCTTTCGCCTATTCCACTCGATTTTTCGCCTGCATTAACAATATCTATCCCGTTCAATCGATTACACAAGGTAACATCTCGATTTTGCAATTTTTCATTCCATGGAATCAATTTTTGGGTTTGAGATTTTGGCCTCTTAAACTTGTTTTTAGGGTTGAATATTGGATAATCGGGTTGATCTAGGCCTAGTCGAACCTTGCCTTGCATGTATTTGTCATTAGTTACAACTTGTGTATCGATCGATTCGGATTGTTCTTCGCGAAAACAGTCGATGGTATCGATCGATACCACCTGAGTATCGATCGATACGCCGTACTTGATATGTTGGTGTCGATCGATACCACCTGAGTGTCGATCGACACCCGTACTTAACCTTGGCGAATTTTGGTGATTTTTGACTCTCTATTTATGTTTTTGTGTTGTTGATACAGATGCCTCCCAGAAAGAAGTCACGAAATGACGAAGGGACGAGTTCTCTTCCGCACCAATTCAGACTAATGGACGTCGTTGAGATCTTCGACGGATATGACTGGCGTAGGGGGAAAGTGACAGCCATACTGAATGACGCAAGTTATCAGGTGCGTATGATGAGTCAACTGAGAGATTCTGCGTCACAAGAGACCGGGTTAGAGCAGCTACAGAGGCGCCAACTTGTAGACCGAGTGGAGCACGCGGTGGAAGTCGGCCGGCCGGAGCGCGCGGTAGAAGCAGAGTTGGTGGAGCACGTGGTAGCAGTAGGGCGGGGAGGAGGAGAAGGTCTGGAAGGTGGTGGTGTAGATCCGGTGGAACCGGATGAAGAGACGAGAGAGCCAAGATTCGCCTCTCACAGACGTTCGAGGGAGAGTACAAGGCGATTACTGAGAGCGCCGCCTGCACGCAGCGTCCCATTTCTGACACTTGGGACGACTACGACTCCATCTTCTATAATGCATGGCTGGACGTTGAGATCAAGCCGACCAGATTTGCTCTAGGTGAATGGTACGCAGTAGACCCAAAACTACCCCTCAATGTCTCTGAGGACGTCTTCTAACCAGACCCATGATACGGATGCTCCACCATAGGCGAAATGGGTCTAGAGCAGGCGGTCAAGGAACGGAGGCATGCACAGATGATGTGGCCTCTCCCCCCTGTTACTGCGCAGCAGGGAGTGCTTACTTTCATGATTTGCAGAGTGAGATACTGTCTTCCTTTCCAGGATCTATGCAGCATCTACGGTTTCCATAGAGATTACTCTGGCTGCGAGCTGCCCACCAAGTTCCTGGACGTCCAAAACTTCTGGCGGCATTTCGGACAAGGGCAATATCACAGCAAGACGACGACGCAGATGGATATCCGCCACCCAGTCTTGCGATGCCTAGCTCGGATTCTGAGCAACACGCTGATGTACAAGATGGAGCCCAACAAGATGCGGGTATCTGAGCTGATTGTGATGTCTATGGCCATTGGAGACATTATTGATGATGAGGAGTATGAATGGCCTGAGCTGGATCTTGCAGTTAACTTGGGTGCAGTATTCGCACATCACCTAGAGTCACTGAAGGTGAAACCTTTCACCTCGCGCGGCAAGAGTGGCAAGACTTCAGGGCGCGCCAAGTCAGAGTCTGTGGGTAACCTTCTCACTCCCATTTTTCTTCATTTTGGAATTGATGTTTCGAGCTGTTCGACTGTCTCTACTCGAGCTGTGATGGATGAGTCGCATTTAGAGCATCTGCGCTGGCTTAAGCCAGGACGACGTTGGGTATTCAGCACCTATCAGGGGGACTTCCTTGTCCAGCTGCCCAACACAGATCTGACGGACATAGATTCAGATGCATCCAAGCTGCTGTTCACTCCTGCTCAGACAGACATGGTTCGCGCGCCAGTCACTCGACGCTGCGGTATGCCCTCCGGATCTCACACTGCTGCTGCTGACGAAGATGCGCCGACTCAGCCTCCTGCTCCTACATTTCCTGCTGCTCCACCCATGGACCTGGACCCTTTTCAGCAGTACGTTGTTCAGAGTCTTCAGGCGATTTGGAGCACCATTTCTCGTTGCAGCTGCATGACTCCATCGACTTCTCGCTCGCGCCGCACTGCACCTGCTGCTGGACCATCACGCACAGCTGGTGGTGATGACACCGACTATGAC